>HG992026.1:7500-15000 GCA_905220475.3 Ennomos fuscantarius
AACCTAACCTAACCTAACCTAACCTAACCTAACCTAACCTAACCTAACCTAACCTAACCTAACCTAACCTAACCTAACCTAACCTAACCTAACCTAACCTAACCTAACCTAATCTAACCTAACCTAACCTAACCTAACCTAACCTAACCTAACCTAACCTAACCTAACCTAACCTAACCTAACCTAACCTAACCTAACCTAACCTAACCTAACCTAACCTAACCTAACCTAACCTAACCTAACCTAACCTAACCTAACCTATCCTAACCTAACCTAACCTAACCTAACCTAACCTAACCTAACCTAACCTAACCTAACCTAACCTAACCTAACCTAACCTAACCTAACCTAACCTAACCTAACCTAACCTAACCTAACCTAACCTAACCTAACCTAACCTAACCTAACCTAACCTAACCTAACCTAACCTAACCTAACCTAACCTAACCTAACCTAACCTAACCTAACCTAACCTAACCTAACCTAACCTAACCTAACCTAACCTAACCTAACCTAACCTAACCTAACCTAACCTAACCTAACCTAACCTAACCTAACCTAACCTAACCTAACCTAACCTAACCTAACCTAACCTAACCTAACCTAACCTAACCTAACCTAACCTAACCTAACCTAACCTAACCTAACCTAACCTAACCTAACCTAACCTAACCTAACCTAACCTAACCTAACCTAACCTAATCTAACCTAACCTAACCTAACCTAACCTAACCTAACCTAACCTAACCTAACCTAACCTAACCTAACCTAACCTAACCTAACCTAACCTAACCTAACCTAACCTAACCTAACCTAACCTAACCTAACCTAACCTAACCTAACCTAACCTAACCTAACCTAACCTAACCTAACCTAACCTAACCTAACCTAACCTAACCTAACCTAACCTAACCTAACCTAACCTAACCTAACCTAACCTAACCTAACCTAACCTAACCTAACCTAACCTAACCTAACCTAACCTAACCTAACCTAACCTAACCTAACCTAACCTAACCTAACCTAACCTAACCTAACCTAACCTAACCTAACCTAACCTAACCTAACCTAACCTAACCTAACCTAACCTAACCTAACCTAACCTAACCTAACCTAACCTAACCTAACCTAACCTAACCTAACCTAACCTAACCTAACCTAACCTAACCTAACCTAACCTAACCTAACCTAACCTAACCTAACCTAACCTAACCTAACCTAACCTAACCTAACCTAACCTAACCTAACCTAACCTAACCTAACCTAACCTAACCTAACCTAACCTAACCTAACCTAACCTAACCTAACCTAACCTAACCTAACCTAACCTAACCTAACCTAACCTAACCTAACCTAACCTAACCTAACCTAACCTAACCTAACCTAACCTAACCTAACCTAACCTAACCTAACCTAACCTAACCTAACCTAACCTAACCTAACCTAACCTAACCTAACCTAACCTAACCTAACCTAACCTAACCTAACCTAACCTAACCTAACCTAACCTAACCTAACCTAACCTAACCTAACCTAACCTAACCTAACCTAACCTAACCTAACCTAACCTAACCTAACCTAACCTAACCTAACCTAACCTAACCTAACCTAACCTAACCTAACCTAACCTAACCTAACCTAACCTAACCTAACCTAACCTAACCTAACCTAACCTAACCTAACCTAACCTAACCTAACCTAACCTAACCTAACCTAACCTAACCTAACCTAACCTAACCTAACCTAACCTAACCTAACCTAACCTAACCTAACCTAACCTAACCTAACCTAACCTAACCTAACCTAACCTAACCTAACCTAACCTAAGCTAACCTAACCTAACCTAACCTAACCTAACCTAACCTAACCTAACCTAACCTAACCTAACCTAACCTAACCTAACCTAACCTAACCTAACCTAACCTAACCTAACCTAACCTAACCTAACCTAACCTAACCTAACCTAACCTAACCTAACCTAACCTAACCTAACCTAACCTAACCTAACCTAACCTAACCTAACCTAACCTAACCTAACCTAACCTAACCTAACCTAACCTAACCTAACCTAACCTAACCTAACCTAACCTAACCTAACCTAACCTAACCTAACCTAACCTAACCTAACCTAACCTAACCTAACCTAACCTAACCTAACCTAACCTAACCTAACCTAACCGAACCTAACCTAACCTAACCTAACCTAACCTAACCTAACCTAACCTAACCTAACCTAACCTAACCTAACCTAACCTAACCTAACCTAACCTAACCTAACCTAACCTAACCTAACCTAACCTAACCTAACCTAACCTAACCTAACCTAACCTAACCTAACCTAACCTAACCTAACCTAACCTAACCTAACCTAACCTAACCTAACCTAACCTAACCTAACCTAACCTAACCTAACCTAACCTAACCTAACCTAACCTAACCTAACCTAACCTAACCTAACCTAACCTAACCTAACCTAACCTAACCTAACCTAACCTAACCTAACCTAACCTAACCTAACCTAACCTAACCTAACCTAACCTAACCTAACCTAACCTAACCTAACCTAACCTAACCTAACCTAACCTAACCTAACCTAACCTAACCTAACCTAACCTAACCTAACCTAACCTAACCTAACCTAACCTAACCTAACCTAACCTAACCTAACCTAACCTAACCTAACCTAACCTAACCTAACCTAACCTAACCTAACCTAACCTAACCTAACCTAACCTAACCTAACCTAACCTAACCTAACCTAACCTAACCTAACCTAACCTAACCTAACCTAACCTAACCTAACCTAACCTAACCTAACCTAACCTAACCTAACCTAACCTAACCTAACCTAACCTAACCTAACCTAACCTAACCTAACCTAACCTAACCTAACCTAACCTAACCTAACCTAACCTAACCTAACCTAACCTAACCTAACCTAACCTAACCTAACCTAACCTAACCTAACCTAACCTAACCTAACCTAACCTAACCTAACCTAACCTAACCTAACCTAACCTAACCTAACCTAACCTAACCTAACCTAACCTAACCTAACCTAACCTAACCTAACCTAACCTAACCTAACCTAACCTAACCTAACCTAACCTAACCTAACCTAACCTAACCTAACCTAACCTAACCTAACCTAACCTAACCTAACCTAACCTAACCTAACCTAACCTAACCTAACCTAACCTAACCTAACCTAACCTAACCTAACCTAACCTAACCTAACCTAACCTAACCTATCCTAACCTAACCTAACCTAACCTAACCTAACCTAACCTAACCTAACCTAACCTAACCTAACCTAACCTAACCTAACCTAACCTAACCTAACCTAACCTAACCTAACCTAACCTAACCTAACCTAACCTAACCTAACCTAACCTAACCTAACCTAACCTAACCTAACCTAACCTAACCTAACCTAACCTAACCTAACCTAACCTAACCTAACCTAACCTAACCTAACCTAACCTAACCTAACCTAACCTAACCTAACCTAACCTAACCTAACCTAACCTAACCTAACCTAACCTAACCTAACCTAACCTAACCTAACCTAACCTAACCTAACCTAACCTAACCTAACCTAACCTAACCTAACCTAACCTAACCTAACCTAACCTAACCTAACCTAACCTAACCTAACCTAACCTAACCTAACCTAACCTAACCTAACCTAACCTAACCTAACCTAACCTAACCCAGTCGCGTCCCAACCACGGCCAGAGACGCCAAGAAAACAAAGTGCTCCGCGGTTAAAAATCCCGAAAAATAGGTAAATTTTGCCTGGGAAACGGTTGCGATACATCAAAAGTTGCGGAAGAGTGCGGCCTACACGGCAGTGTTTTTGGTTTTAACCTGCGACGATTTTCCGCAGAGTTATTAGTGAAAAAGTGATTTTTGTGCATTTTTACAAACTTCAAAAATTAACGCTGGGCAAACCAGATCTGTAACCCCCACTTTTTTAAGTGCTACCTGGAAGCCCTGCGGGAGACCTTTGATCACGTGGTCGAATCAAATTTTTGCCGGTCCCCATCGCGGAGTAATCGGCAAAAAAACAAGTCCCACGTGGTCACGAGGTCACCCATCCAGGCCAGCTGGCAAGAAGTGGAGTACGCAGCCTCGTAGAAGACCGGAAGAGGAAGCGGAAGGCGTTTGCAGATCTGGAAAAAGTGGATTTTTGACTCGGAGGCAACCTTCTAAAGTTTAGTGCGGTTGGTAATTTTGTAAATAAATTAGTAGTTTAAGTTTATCAGCGACAACCTACCCTTATTTTTTGTCCAAGGGTAGGCCCTATAGGTAGGTACATTTTGGTGAAAAAATTAGATTTTTAAGACTTAAGCGCTCGAATTAATTAAGCTGACCTACTTTTTTCCAACCGCACATGTATTTAAATAACTTTGTTTTGTAAATATCTCAAAAACGGTGAGAGATAGGCAGATTTTGGCACCGACCTGCGATATCTAACCAGAGGTTAGATATCTCGTGCGGTCCGAATTAAATTCTAAATTTTTCAAAATTTTTCCCTTTCCTCTACCATCAAAAATAAATTCTCCATACAAATTGTAAAAGTTTTGGAATTTATTTGGCTATTTAAAAAATAACTTTTTTGTAAAAATATTATAAGGTAATATTGAAGTGTCATATTAGTGTAGTCCCTTCCCCCCTAATAAACCCCCCCCCCTACCCCCCCTACCCCTCAAAATAAATATTTTTGTAAATTCGTTTTAGGCTAAATTGAAGTGTAATATTGTGTATATCCCCCTAAATTACCTCACCCCCTCTCCCCTTCCGTAAATTTTCTGTAAAATTTTGGAATTCTATTTTCGGGCCACGACAAAAGTTGAACGCGACAAGATTTTACTTATTTTATTATTTTATTCTATTCATCTACTTTAATAGACATACTCTACCTAGAGTTAATATTATCAGGAATTAATATCGTTCTTGTATTGGACTACCATAATAATAGTTAAAATTATTACTGATTAACATTTTTCGCGTGTAGTGTGTGTACGTGTGTACTTACCTGCACTGGAACAAACTGAGACCGCTGCACTCCGGTGGTACCTGTAACAAAAAATATATATATTATTATTAAATTAAATAAAAAATTTATAGATATAAATAAATAAATAATATATATATACATATATATATAGTTTAGAATACTGACATTTTACAACTTTTACAAACTTCTTTTTAAACTTAATTTCATTGACTAACCTATATTACACTAAGGTCTTTTTCCCAAAATGTTTGGTTTTCATACCCCGAAAAAGACCGTGGGTAAACCTGCGAGCAGGGAAGAAGAGACTCGCCCAACTATGGCCGAGGGTACGACTGAAAGGGCGGGACCCTCCAGTAAGAGCGATAGCATATGCCAACCGCAGAGGGTTCCGCCAAACCCCTCGACGCTTAAACCGGCCATAGCTCGAAGGACATCAATCGAAGTGCTAGCGAGCCCACCAAATCAGGAGCTAAGATACCCAGACAAAGTGTCAGAGGCAAAAACCGGGATTTCTCCAGAACCAAAAAAGAAAAGTTATGCTAGTCGGAACGCAGAAGGCAAGGAGTGTTTAGAAAGGCTAGAGTTTAATATAAATAGCTCCAGGAACACTAAGACTAGCATTAAAAATGCGGTAATCTCGGAGGCTACGCGCATTCTTCAGCTGCTGAAAGAGTCGGAAGCGGAGAAGGCGCATATAACACCCGATGCCGAAGAACTCAGACAGCAGCTGAAGGAAATGACGGATCAAAAAGAAATGTTTAGGAAGGAAGTAGACGATTTGACCGACCTCTTAGAAGCAACCCTTAAGAAAGATGCAGGAGAAGAAGAGCCGGACGAACTGACAATGAAAGTAGACAGCATGAAGGAAGAAATAATGAAAAAGCTAGAAGAGCACACAGAACAGATAAAAAATAACACAGAAATAGTAGAAACAATTAAAGAAGTAGTCATAAAACAATCATACGCAAGCGTCGTGGCCACTACTCCAAAAAAGCCACTTATACAGCAGTCAACACTTCACTCGATAATAGTAACATCAAAAGATGAATTAGAAACAGGTGAGGAAGTGTTGAACAAGGTCAGAAGTGCTGTGAATGCTAAGGAAGGGGGGGTAAAAGTAGAAAAAATAAGGAAGGCTAAGGACGGTAAAGTTATCATGGGATGTGGATCGGTAGAAGACCGAACAAAATTGAAGGAGAGGCTCAGTGGAGCAAAGGATCTAAAGGTCGAGGACATTAAGAACAAAGACCCATTAGTGATCCTCAGGGAAGTCCTCAGTTATAACACAGACGAGGACGTCCTGAGGGCACTAAAAAACCAAAACGGGTCATTATTCCTCGGCCTCGAAAAGACAGACAACAGAGTTGAGGTAGCATACAGAAAGAGAACAAGAAACCCGCTCTGTGGTCATGTTGTTCTAAGGGTCTCTCCAAAACTCTATCGACGCATGGTGGAAGCCGAGGCAGTGCACATTGACCTGCAGCGAGTAAGGGCGATGGATCAATCGCCGCTTGTTCAGTGTTCACTCTGCCTCGGCTATGGACATGGCCGTCGTTTCTGTAGAGAAACGAAGGAAAAATGTAGTCATTGTGGGGGTCCCCACATGAAGCAGCAGTGTGAAGTATGGCTGGCAGGTGGGACCCCCACATGCTGCAATTGTATTCACGGTAAACAAGACCACGTGGAACATAACGCCTTCAGCGATGAATGCATAATAAGAAGGAAATGGGAGGCTCTAGCTAGAGCCTCCATAGCATACTGCTGAAGGCGTTCATAATGTTAACCCGGGTAATAAAACGGAAATTGGTACAACATGGGAAACTAGGTGCACCAGTTCCCCAATAATCACTGTCCGCATATTGGTAGAGCAAGGTCCGATCAACAGATTGGAACATAGAACTGGCGCGATGAACCTAAGACACCAGGAAGGCAACCGAAGTCTGTTTCATAGGGAAACGCATAAGTTGGAAAACTTACCAGTGTGTCTTAAAAAACTAGCCAGGCCAAAATTGATACAGACCGAGAAACGCGTGACAATCTATAGAACAAAAATAGGTAGGATTAAAACCTTTGTTTGTCGTGGCCCAGAAAAATATGAATCTCAAAATACCATACAGAAAATTAATATTCTAGATTATAAAATTGTAAAGTATATATGTAAAGTGATACACAAATATGCTCACAATATATAATAAGTATATATCAATGTAGCATAGTAGTTGAATAGCATACAAAATAGTTGTAACCTAGAAATAAATAAATGTATAAAATATATAGTATGTAAACAATGTAGACTATAAGAATAAATAGTATAAGAGATGTAAACAAAATAAACTTAGATAAAACTAGAAAGTAAGAATTGCTGTAACATAGTATGACAAGAAAATAGAAGTATAAGAAAACAAAGCAGAATAATGCACAAAACACGAAAATGTATAAGCCATGTCATCAAATATATATTAAATTTAAAATAGTAG